>CM025852.1:19306041-19347982 GCA_003952965.2 Morella rubra
GCGTGTCTTCAGAGTACAAACCATCTTTTGCAAGTATCTTTGAACTATAGATTGGATATTGCAGGTATGTGCAAAATAAGCTTTTAAGCCTTATGACTTATAATCCCGCAAATTGTGTTCACAGAAAGCTTTTGGCTCATATTATGGGAAGATATAATCTAAAATTGGCCAAAAAAAGGTATGTGATGTGCACATTGAATTAAGCATATTGGTAGCGGCTGCATGTGCCAACCCCTCTGAGAGACAATAGTTAGGCCCTACCACCAGTACTGGATTGTCCTTACTCCAGCTGAAAGGGAGAGAAGGAGGCTGCCTAAAATAAGAAGGATCCAATTTAAATTTTATTTCAATAGGCCTACTACTAATTAATGAATGTTTAATGTTGAAGACTCAAAAATTTGACAAAAGTATATACTATATTGGATACAATTCTAGTTAATTTTTTATTTTAAAAAAGAGACCTATCTAAATTTCCTTGATTGAATGAATCATTAACTCTTCACTTTTCGTCACAATTTATAAAATCACCTTAATTACGGCCATAAGTGATCAACCATGTAAAGTTTCCTTATTTAAAGTAGATTAATTATCAATTCACTCATAACCAAAATTCTATAAAATCAACATGTTTCCTTAAGATTATTTGTCAATTGATTAAAAAACAAGAAGAATCTATAGAGGAATATTTCGTGAAAGACTAATAATCCATAGAGAAAAAAACAGTGATCACTATAAGAATCTTTTAGAGTTAATTATTTTATATATGTAGTATATCAAGGTATTTTTTCAATTGAAAATAGGTTTGAACAATTTACAATCTAAAATATTTTTGATTTAATTTGAAAAAGTTAAAATCTTTGGATTAGGATACTTGAAAAAACATTGTATTATAGAAAATGATTTAAAATATGAAGACCATGTTGATATTGATGGTTTATATTTGTTTTTAAAAACTAAAAATTTTAAAAGAATTTTAAGAATAGAGATTTATACTCCAATTGAAAATTAAACTATATAAAAAGATTATGTAAATTAAGAATAAATGAGATAGAATATCTTCTCCTTGGTGTCTTAGTTCAGAGATTGTCACCCACAAATCACCTTGAAGATTTGGGAGACACCTCCAGAGTTGCTAGAAGTTGTGAAGGTCTAGAAGGTCCTGTTATTAAAGATGATCGCGTGAGGTTCATGTGGTAAGATTGTCTTCAACGTACAGGTTGATAAATAATCAAGTTTTTGAATGGAAGAAGAGTTCTTCATTCCCTGCAATGTGAAGATTCAGATGTGGTATTTTGGGTAATATGGCATATGTTTAGGTAGCAACTGAGTTGAGTAATCTATAGATCACTTATATACCGAATTCAAAAATTAGCGATTCAATTTACTGGCCTAGGACTTGAAGAGTTTCAAGTGATTTTTCTCTTAGTCACCAAAATCTATGTTTCTGTTGTGGTGATTGATTCCTATTACTCTAAACCTGCATCTATTCCCCAGAATGGACTCCTTTTCAACTGAAATCGTAGCTCTTTAGTGAAGCTAGCACTCATCAACTAGATCAAGTGATCTTTTAGGGTGATTCCCTCTTTTCGATTTCTAGAATTTACAATTCAGACCTTAGGGTGCCGAACCCCTCAAGATTCTCCATTGAAGTCATCCGTGAGATGACATTGTTTCACCCATCATAGAGCTTTGCTAAAGTTTCACGCCAAGCTAACTCCTCCGCAAAGTAGGATATTTTTGAGAATGGGATTGTACCTCATTTTTTACCTGCTATTTTATCTCGCCGGAAATCTTGGTGTAGGCCTCTTTTTGTATTAACTACTTCTTGCAATGAATGCTTCGTTTTGCTTAAAAAATAAATAAAATTGGGGAGCCTCGAGATGTTACCAAGAGGACTCAACAGCACAATGGTATATCTCACCTATTGATTCAGGAGAGGAATATAACCAATTCAGGTTAGGGTTGTTGAAGGGCATTACAGGGAGCACGCAATTTGTTCTATGTAGACATTATATGGAATGCAGAGAATATCCATTTGAGGTTGCGTTAAGTTGCTTGGCCTCCACTGTTTCAATGAGAAGTCCCAAATTGGTTGTCTAAATTCATTTGGATAATAGCATCCATCTGGGAAGGAAATAAGCTTGTCTCAAATATTGCTTGTGGCACATTTGGGATTCATGAAAACAAATTTTCTGGTTACTCTTTTATTCTACCTTAGACTATGTTGAAATTAAGTCCAGTGTTGCTTACTGGAATGCCGGTCAGAATTCATCCAGCTTCAGAATCCAGTTGAAAGCTTTCAGGCTAGATCACATTTGATTTTTTCTTATTTACATACAATACTGGAAAAACAAATGCAACCACTACAACAGATGAATCACAACCATTAGACTTTAAATGTAAAACTTTCACGAACGAAAAGAAAGCCTACTTGGAGAATCAATTCTCACTATGTGCTCATCCTCAGGTCCTGAGTCATCACTGGAATCATCTGCTCCATGACTCTGTATTGGAGTTTTACTTTGTAGCTGGCCTGGAGCCAAACTCCCCGTTAACTTCCTCGCACCAGGGTTCTTCCGCAAAGTAGAAGACCCTTCTGATTTGACAGAAACAAGGCGATGGCCTTGATATGAAGGAACTGTTGGATATGACCGGCTATGAGATGGCCTTATGGGACCACTTCTCGCAAAACTTCGAGAGCGCAACCGGATATCCACCTTGCATAAGATTGGAGCAAATCGAAGGAACTGGTTAGACCAAAATAGTAAGACAGAATTCCCAAAACAAAAAAAAGGCATAGCTGCTTTGTAGTGACTTTCAAATGCCTCATCCTAGGTGCAGGGACAAAAGAAAAGGTGGGTATGCATTGAAAATCAAGTAACTCAATTCTGTCTTCAAACTTTTCCAAAACAGCCAACTGCTTATGAAATTAAATAACCAAAAGAAAAAGAATACAGAGAAACAGAAGATCCAGAAGGGCTATATACAGTACAGTCTAAGCCAGATATTTTCATGTCATGACAAAGTTTTACTTCCACAAAGGAACCACCAAAAAGTAGAGAAACAGATAGAATCAAACATACCATGCTGCCATAGATGCTCAGCTGCATTGCCCTGGCAGACAAGCTGTTAGCTGGCTGGTCATTCCCTTCAGAGTTCTGCTTATGTTGCCTTGGCTTGAAGAAGTTTTCTGGCCAACTCATTAGACCACTTTTATGGGGGTGATCAGGTGCAGGAGGTAACCAGGATGACCGTCGTTGGAGAGCACTGTCAGCTTCAAATGCTGCAATATCAAAAATGATTACTCTTGCTCTTGTTTCAACTAGATACCAAGATCCTTGACGAGAAAAGCTGGTTACTGCAGTGCCTGTTAACATCAATAAGTATGAGCAACGTCAATAAGTATCTTGGCTGTAAAGATGGGTAAGAAGGCTAGCCGTTTTGGAATTCCCATGTATAACATGGCTTACATTTCTGGAACTTTTATCTGAATTTCCTAGAAAGATCACTTTTCTCAAAGAAATTCAATTCAAGAAAGTACATGTCATCAAATATTTCATGCGCTAGCCCAAGCTGACACCATCTCAGTTTAAAGATAGGGGCGCCACAAATGAGCTGAAGTGGACAAGGACAAACTAAGAACGAAAGGTAAAATATTTTTGCCCCCTACTCTTTTGCTCAAAGAATAAGAGGTGAAATATAACCAATTGCATAAAAGTATCGTCATACAGAAGTGCCTCAGGAAGGGAAAGAACAAAGAAATGCATTGGCTTCCTATAATGAAAAACATGAAAAAAAAAGAAGAGCCCAGATTGGAACGGAGAATGTCATTCTCCGCTGGTCCACACAATTTATACAAATCTTTTAGAATCTGATACCTTGTTATAATCTTTAATTACCTCGCTTATCGTCAGCTACATATAAGGAGACAAAAGCTTACAACTAGCTTGGACAGATTCCTTCTCCTCATACCTGATGGTTGCAGATTCTGAAAACTTATCCCATGCAAAGGCAACAGAGCCGCAGGTGATGTGATCAGCTCTTCCACTCCTTGTGTTCTGATAAATCCTTCCAATAAAAATCCGATGGAATGGTGAGGTACTTCTATAGCTTCTCCCCTTATGTATAAGTTCATTATTGATCTTTCTGCAACAAGAGCCCTTAAATCTTGCAGTGCCATTTTTTCAAATATCTGAGGAACCAAGAGTTTAGCAAGAACAATCGCGCTTTCCTGCAACGCAAGACAGAGATTTGGAGATTAGCCATCCCTTCATGAAGCCAGCCTACGTTTTGTCATTTCAACCATCATCTTAAAAATTTTTTGCTTCTAAGGCTTTGAATGTTGAGAGATTCTTACTGTTGCTTCTACAGAACTTCATGTATACAGATACACTTTCGCAGGAAGACAGAGATTTGGAGATTAGCCATCCCTTCATGAAGCCAGCCTACGTTTTGTCATTTCAACCATCATCTTAAAAATTTTTTGCTTCTAAGGCTTTGAATGTTGAGAGATTCTTACTGTTGCTTCTACAGAACTTCATGTATACAGATACACTTTCAGGATGCAGGAAGCTTGGTTCCCTCTTCTCGATCTTCCCTAACCAAACCTTGCCAGAGCTCTATTTGAAACCCCCCCCCCCCCCCCCCCCCCCCCCCCCCCAAAAAAAAATACCTCTAGTACCTACTTCAACATCCCTCATCTAGATTGCCAACAACGGTGATGTTGTTGCCACTGACAAAGCCAGAACCAGTGCCTGCAACCTGGCCCGAGATGGCTAACAAAAAATATGCGAGTCATCAAACTAGCGGCTCTAACCTCTTGGTACAGATAGGCGACACTAAACCGGGCAACCCAGTTCTCACATGTGGCATAGATGGCGATCGAGATTTTGAACTTGATTGAAATCTAGCTTATGGATGTATCCAGTGGTAATAATTACATGAGGCTCGTCAGTTCGAACTTTTATTACTCTCTTTTATTTTGGTGAAGGTTTTTTTGGTTGATAGTTTGTTTCAACAAATTACTCTAGCATAAGGCAGTTGTTGGTGGTTTGGGTGGATGGTACAGTGTGATGTTGGCCATAAGCCTCTTTGGGCAGGTTGCCAGTGGGTGTGTATTTCAAATTTTGAGTAACAAAATTATGAGAGGTTGTTTGTATGTAAATAGTTGCATGAGATTATAGTTTTTGTTTTCTTGGAAAATCTTCATTTCTAGCCCCCACCTACCACCCCAATATCATTTACTGGTCTGAACAACGAATTTCATCACATTTAGCTCCCAAACTACTAAAATGTATCAATGTTCACCCTCTAGTAAGATCCTACATTTCAAATGTACAGAAAATAGGTTACGTGGCACAATATTGGCAGTTAGATTCTATGAAAGGATGCGTATTGCTGAATTTTGATAGTTGGAGGCTAAATATGATGAAATTTGCAATTTAGACCGGTAAATGACATTTGGAAGATAGTTGGGATGTTAAAAAGTGATGTTTTCCACTTTTTCTTTGAAGAGCCTGTTGGCTGCTCGATTCTACGGATTGGTCTTCGATTTCGGTTTTTTTTTTTTACAAGCTCAGAGAAAAATGATTTGCTACCAACAAAACACCTAAAAACCTTTTTAATATCACTTTTAGGGTCTCAGTGAAGCAATAGAAAATCTACTCTTCAAAAACATTTTCCTGGAGAAAAATGTCACGTCAAAACAAAAGCAGACATACTGGGGGCAAATATATGAAGATGGTCCACATTTGAGCACAAAAGATCTTTGTAGTTGCACCAACATATGTTTGGAACTATCTAAAGTTTATCACTGGCAGATGAAGCTATTTTTGCTATGGCAGCATCAGTGATAATGAGACCAATAGTGGGGACATATCTTCGTATCTATTTTTGCAAAGCTAGTATAACCATACCTGCCAAAGAAAGTCCTCTACTGATGGATCTGACCTCAGAACTGAAAGTATCTTCTCACTTTCAACGAAAAAACAGAGCGCCACTGAATCTGTGATCATGTCACAAATGAAAGACTTTCCACTTAGCACTTCGTATAGGCCCAAAGTACTCCCATGTGTAAAAGTTGGATGCAGCAAGTGCTTGTTCTTTATGCTCTTACTCGTCCACTGCCAACCATTAGTTCAGATTTGTGTCATGCTCAAAGGCAAGATAACAAGGTTGTAAATCTTGAACTCAACATCCAATGCTAGCTTTTTCCATACCTTGACCACCCCATTGGAAAGAAGCCAAATACCATTGGCCTTTGAGCCTTCCTTGTAAAGTGTCACACCACGAAGCTTCACTGTTTCTCTGGTAGAACCTTGGAGTGGTGAACGGACCGAAGAAGGAAGAGCCCCAAGTAAAGGATGGACACTAATCATGTCACTCATTTTTGGAATCTTTACTAAAGGAGGGTTCCGTAGAAGCTTTTTCAAGTCAGTCTGCACAGGAGTAGAAACAACATTTCTGGTAAAGAATTGACACAAAATTAAAGGGTTGATGCATTTAGTGAATACAGCAGAAAAGCAATAAATCATAGCTGATAGATACCTGGACAGCATCATGAAGATGTAGCATCTCTTTTTCTTCCAACAAACCAACCTTCTCAAGATTTTGAACATAATCAATTAGATGGTTCAGCACTGAATACGTGACTTGTCTTGTCTTCACAACCCGTAAAACCTGAAAATTACCCAAATCATGTATTGTTCCCCGACTATTCCCCAAATTACCCAACACTTGATGATAGTTCATGGGGACTGGCTCATGAAATCCAACTAGGATCTAGCACAACTGATCATCATAACACATCCACTGGGGAGTTCAATTTACAAACCTGAGGAAAAGTTACACGAACATCTTCCAGGAACTTTCTTGCTTCTTCTTCTTCTGCCTCGCTTTCATTGATTACAATAGAAGCAACATCACTGTCACCTAAATGAGACTTGGATGTTTAAGGAAGAAATAAATATTTATGTATAAAAATGGGGTTGAGAACGTGTTCAAGAGGACAGACCTAAATTAGAGGCACAATTAGTTTAGAATGGACCTGGAAGTAACTTCCTTTCTTTTCTGAAATAGTACTTTCATCTCCGTGTGTAAGGAGGCTAGAACTCAATAAGAGGAATGGCAGAACAAGGATTGTTTGTGCCACTAAATATTATTCACGCAAAGCAGCTTAAGCTTGAATTTGCATAGAAAAATAAATATCCAACACACTTGAGAAATAAGATTTACACGCAGCATCAGTGACATTAAACATCATCAGTCCCAAAAGCTTAAACTATTACAAAGATGGCCAATGACAAACAGATACCAATATTAACAATGTATATTTAGCTAGTGCTTAAGCCTACACGTGGAACTATTATGTCCAAAACTACTATGCTCAAAAGCTTAAGCTGTAAGAAAACAGGCCAACAATCTATATCGAGCTCATAAATATACCAATAGTAATAATATCAGAATACTTAAAGTTTAAACTTGACTATCATAGAAACTAGGGCTTAAAACATAAGTTCAACTGTAAATCAGTCATTACCGATGCTCAAGTAGGGGAAGAAATGGTTTGAACATTATAGTTGCCTAATGTTCATTAAGCAACCTGTTTTCTTGCTAAGAACGGAGATGACCATCACAGTTTTCTACACATTACAGCCATTACCATCAAGATAACAGGATTTATACAGTACCATGCAGAATGTCGACAAAAGGTTAGAAAAGGAAAAGAATGTGGAGCAGGTTACAATATCAACAATGCATTAACTGGAAAAGCATGTGAACAGTAGTAACAAAGGAAGTTTATATTACCTAAAAAATCATGTAGTTGCCATCGGGCAATTCTATGGCCACGAAGAAATGCAGCACAAATGCAACATGCAGATTCCAACCTTTCCACAGTGAAATATGTTGCTAACTTTTGTGGGACAATGCTCGTTTGAAGTAACTTGTAGTAGCCCGGGAAATGAACATTAGATTTTAAACCTTTCCAATCACATAAAGGCTCATCTGAAACCAAGTCAAGTGCTTCATCCACTGACTGCATCAAAAGATTTGCAGTACTTTGTGTAATCCTTCCTTCATCCAGCATCCCCCAGTAGGCAGATTGGACACCTGATACAAGAAATGCTTCTCAAATTACTAAAGGAGGTTACCTTGGATAGCGCAAGCATTGTTTCCCGCAAGAACTATCAGATTGGTTTAAAGAAGTTTCTACGCTGACATTAAACAGGGAGAGAGAGAGGGAGAAAAGACATGAAGAAACTAACGGTTTGTTATGGAGAAAGGAATCAAATCACCCAATGCATAGAGAAACAAATTCATTCACTTGGGCCTCTTAATGCACTAGCTATCGATATATAGATGGTGTCTACACAACATCGGATAAAGGAAATGGGAGTTCTCCACAGCTACTATTTAAGTCACCAGCCCGAGCTAGTACATTCATTGACAAGCCAAAGAATCCACCGTTTCATTCTGAGAACAAAAAATTAAATGCCATCTAACTGACACCACGTATAGCCCACACTCTTCTAGGATCTGTAGAATTGCCCAAACACCAAAACAGATCCTACATATTAGATAATTCAAATTCTAGATTCAGCTTAGCACTTTCAAACAAACTAAGGACAGCCCCGAATCTTCAAAGCATCCTACATGATGCAGACTTTGTTTCTGTGGGCTAATGGGGTGGGTTCTCCTTTTGTAGACTTCAGTGATTTTATTAGTTTTCTAGCCTGTATGTTGTTGCTGGTTCAGTACAGCCTTTTGTACTGTCCCACATCCTTTTCTTTTCTCAATAAAGCTTTCCTTACTTATCAAAAAAAAAAAAGATTCAGCTTAGCACTGATTTTGGTATTTTTGGTACTATGTTAGTAGCAAGTTTGTAACGAATCTTGCTTAGTTTCATAATGGTTTAGCTTTCTTTTCAGTCTTTTCCTTTTCAAAGTTGAAGTTTGTAGCTTTTCCATATTATGTTGTCAAACCTTGTGGACCAGCGACAATTGAAGGCCATCTATTTGTTTAGAAGTCTCCACTTTCTTGTGTTATCTTGACTCTGAATCCTCCATAATCCATGAACCATCCTTTTTAACCTTAAAAATTTAAATCTTGAAAGCCTTTTAGCCCACCCCTGTTGATTGGAAGACTGTAATATCCGAATTAAAAGGACAATCCTCCGGACTATTTTTCTGTTCTCTAGTCTCTGGAGCAACACAGCCATCACCCATGTAGTTCATGAAAGAAACTATGAAAAACATTTGGATAATATTCTAATGCTGTTTCCTTCTGGAAATAACCTTGTAATTCTGGATTTTATCTAGAGTTTTCCTATATCCAATGATACGATACAGTTTAGAAAGCCAAAACCACCAATTCCATATCCCTTGCTGTCTGTGGTAGAGCAAGGAGCATATAAACTGATATATTGCTCATTACTATTTGACAAAGAAAAATAATCTAATACATAATGAATCGATAAAGGTCTGAGACCATCTTGGTGCAGCGCCATATATCTGCAAAACATAATGTCCTATGGGGGAGAGAGGAGGCTCCGCGCGAGGGGGGGGTGGGGACATCGTACTAAACCTGCCTAATTGCATATCTACCAAAATAGATGATTATCACTTTCATATGCACCACAATAAATGACAAATTTACCATTTAACAGGCGTATGCGTATGTCCTTCAAATTCATAGCGTCCAGCGTATTATCATCTTCAGATGCACCATATGGGTTCACAGATTCCCCTTCCAAATTATTTAAGCAAGCAATATATTTTCTCACAGTTGGCCAATCAGCAGGCCCAAGTTCCTCGTCTTCTCCAAGATCACCAAAAGCCTCTAATGCTTTGTTCAACATTTCGTACTTTGTGTAGTTCAGCACGCGTCTCTGTCATTAGGGCACCAAACATATTTACAAAACACTAAACGGGAGAAGGCAGGGGGGAAAAAAGGAACGGATTCCACAACAGAATGGCTTTATGACAATTTGTGGCTCCTTAAGTGTGAGAGAAAAGTGCCCAAGTGCTAAGGAAATTTATGATAATGCAACAAATAAGAGTAAGCCCCCTTTTATGAATATGACAAATATTGGATACAGTCCGCTACTCATATAAGGTAAACATTGCGTTGCAGCTGATTTTGTCCAAGTATTGTCACCTACACAGTTAGATGTCTTGTAGTACATGAATTAAGAAGATGGCTAATATCCCCATACTTGACTATGTTGTTAGGGGTTGAAGTAATGGGTGGAACCAACAACTTCTTGGAAATATAGTATTTACTTTACAATGCCATTAACAGTGGGAACAAGCACCAAACCAAATCCACTCTGCAACTAGGCTCGAGTGCATAGCAGTAATCTAAATGATTGTCTGAACTTGAGAGTCTAAGCCCTAAAATAGGCAAGGGAGAAGTAACGCTGGATGTGATAAGCTATACAATTGTCACCTCGGAGCATTGACCTTGACAATATAGTTACATGTTATTGAGTGGCATTATTTAACTTTTAGTTCTTTGAAGTAATAATATGAGAAGAAGCCAGCCACTCTCCATAATTGTCTCTATCACACTCTCTTAGCAACGTATAACTCTATTATGTGGTATTACAGCATCAACCCAAAAACTCATCATTTTCTCCCGGCATAACCCACCCCCCCCCCCCCGCCCCTGTTCCTGTTCCTATTCCCTTGTCGCTCCCCCGTCTCAAACCTGAAAAATACTTTGGAACTGTAGAGAACTTGTAGCATGTGAACAAAAAGAAAACAGAAAGCTATTGCACAGACCCCACACACAATCGTACGAACTGCAAGGGGTCCTACTAACATGATTCAACTTACTTCTTTTGCTGAGACTCCCAACCAACTAGTTTTGGATATTGAAGTTGTTTCATATGCCAAACCCTATTTTGCTCAGTTATCAGGATGCAATTTATCTCACACCGAACGAGCTTTTTGGTTAGGATCGCTATGAGTTCGGGCACCCCTATGATCTCTGTTTAGTTTCAGTCATTTCTTAATAGTAAGGTAGCAAATTCAAAGAAAGGTATTTCACTTTCACATAGGAATGTCCATAATGTGCTTGTGGAAACAGCCATGTTGGGTGCAAAACTGGACCCTCCCAAGGTATCGTCGTACCAAGTTTACGAATAAAATCTGACGGTCCAACACTAGATGGATCCTGAAAGTAATAGAAGACTTGAGGGGAAATTGTTTTCTGGACTCAGCCTGGCACTTTTTGTTATGGAGTTGAGTCAGTAGATGCAAGTGCTTAAAACTAGGATAACCTTCAAATTTTTTTATTTTTAGATGCGGGAAAAATGGCCAGTAATCATATTGATAGGAGGCCCACGTCAGGGATTTGCATAATTCACAGGCTATAATTGTCTCTAAGAGAAATAAGAGAATAATTATGGGGTCAAGATCTCCTACATATGCTGAATACAAGGCTATGACTGACATGGCATGTCAGATGTTATGGATTTGGTCTCTTTTAGAGGACGTGCTTTCCTATTCCTAATATCAGGAAGGTGCATGAACCTTGCTTTAAGGATCAAATAACAGTAACTCACTCTTTGTAGCCCAAAATGATCATTTTCTTGGATTTCATATTGTAACAAAGCACTTTAAAGAGACTACAGCAATGTTCCATTGTTTTTTTTTTCTTTCTTTCTTTTTAATGTTTGGGATACCTAATAAAATGTCTTAATTAAGAAAGGAATATAACACAAGATTAACAAGTTGTGGTAAAGCCTGCAGAACTGCCTAACTTTGTAAGCACAATCTTCCCAGTGAGAGCAGGATGTTAAAGAACTTCTGATTTACCCACACCCTTCCCCCAAAAGAAGAGAAAAGAAGCCTCGGAAATTTTTTGGGGTAAGTAAAAAGCCTCCAAGTTATACACCAGATCTTTAGTACATTACAATTTCTAAAGCGAGAATGCAGATATAAAGCAGTAATGCTACAATAAGATACAAGTTCCTGATTCTTGACTATACAACAACTATACAAGCACCAATCTATAGAAGCCCCCTATTCAAACTAATTGTTGGCAGTAACAGATGTGGGAAATTAAGTAGTAAATCCAAGAAAAATAAAATAGTAGTAAATAAAATATAGACCACCTAGAAATCTACGGGATGCAGAAGTGAAAAAGACTAATCTGATAATTTTGCAGGTACTATAACATTTTGGTTCCAAACCTACAACTTCAACTAGAATAACTATCCAATAAGTTGTGTACACTGTAGCGAAATGATGAGTTAGCATTGGAAATCGTTAAGAGTTAATCTTTATACAGTACGTCACTTAGAGAAGACTTAAAATATTTGTCACATGTACTGAAGATCTTATTAACTTGTCAGTATTAATCCATAAACCCTTTCTGTTGGCCCCATGGCCAGTATTGATTTCTATTGGTTCCATAATTCTAATACTAAATATTCACAATTCTATAAGTCAACAGAATATGTACATAGTTCTGAAATACTCCTAGATATTCGACATGCCATTTAATAAAGTTGGTAGGCACAACAATTCCAGCATAGGTAATAGGAAAAATTTCGTGTTGCTAAGCGATCAACGCCATGCAATACTACTAATTCATCCACCAAAATAAGATAAACAGGAAATTCATTACTCAAGTACTCACCTTTGCAGCCGAAAGCTTATCCATATCTAAAAGGTGTAAAACGAACTGTGTTGTTGAACCATTCACAATTAGCGTCAAGAATACGATTCCACCGGTGAAGAAAACAAACTGTGAAGGTGAAAGTCCATATGAATATGAGAATAAAAAGGTTTATTAATTTCTGGTTTTACATTCCTTTTTCAGCAGCCAAGATTCATGACAGGGTCTTATTTCATAAACCTCTCAAAGATATAATCAACATGCTAGCATCAAACGCATACCAGAGTCCCTGTTTGGGAACTGAGTACTGAGCTCCCACTAGAACGCTGAAACAACCACAAAGTATAACAATTAGATGTACCATAGTTGTTACGGTGTTAGTCATGCATAAAGGATACGCCATATGAACAATGATCTAATTAGCTTTGCCTAGCATATTTTAATCAGTATGCATGACATGCATTCTTGAGACTAATCTTTAGCCATTGCACTTTCAAAATGGGACTTAATGGGAGACGATAGGGTCAAGGGTGCCAAATACAGTTTTCAGCTACAGGTGTCAATAAGACATCCAGCGCACTCAATACCACCAATGGGAGTGTGGCCGGTAGCCATGCAGGAGCTGTTAGAGGCCCTTCTTTGATAGTACGTCGACTTACTTTTCACAAATAGGATCTATCAGGCCTTTCACAAAGAAAACATTGGCCTTTTGGCTTAACTATGACACTTTACCCTTGACTTCATGTACGACCCATAGAGGCAAAAAAGAAAATGTTCAACCATTACACATAGATACAGTGTACCTGCCATTACAAAGTTCACAAAATTCTTTTCCTTGTATACACAAAAGAAGCCATTACATATTGCAATTCCAGAGATCAAGGCATCTAAACAGCTATTTTGATACAATTGGACCAGATGCAAAGCAATAATAAATGTGTATATTATGATTCATTCACTTGGAAGAAACTTCAGATACTTCTTGAGGCATTTCAGACACATCAAGATATCAAGATATAGCTTTGTTTAGCCAGTTGATGTCCTTGCTGATGAATTTGGAGTTCTTATCCAAAAACAAAGAATTTGGAGTCCTTATATCTCCAGAAAGCACTTGTTCCTGTAGATTGCTATCCTAAGTATACTTATAACCATAAATAAGATAAATCTAAGAAGACTTGTCATTAATCAGACCCAAGAGTACTTCATCTTTCAATGTGTCAAATGTCTTGTATTTCAAGAGGTTTCATACTTCTCCAGGTGGCCCTAAATTGAATTGCTGTATAAAGGAACTTCTCCCACCAGTTCTTAAACTCCATTTTACTGCCACAATACTGGTCTTGGTGAAACGAGAAATGGTAGTTCTTTGGAATCAAGCTTCCAATATGAGACATCAGGTCTGAACTCCTGATAAGGTTACCTACACAGAGCTCAAGACAGAAGAAATTGAGATGTTCCATAATGAGAAACAGCTATGAAACAGGGGATATTGGTCTCAAATCAATTTCTAGAATATAGCAGGTGTTCATTGCCTAACCATGAGGCAGTGCTTAGTGCAAAGCTTTGACAAACTTTCAGGAGGAAAGAGAGGAAGCAAGCCCATCATTGAATTGACCTGGCCGGCGGGGAAAGTGAATAGAATCATGGGGCTTTTAGGTATCATAGGGTGCAAAGAAAGATGACTTTCGCCTGAACTAAGCCTTATAATGATTTCAATGAGCTTCAAAAGCAACATTGACTAGTATTTTTGATGTTAAAAGTGCTTCCTTGAGTCGCTAAATAGTTACTAGAATTTTCCAAAAGATTTACACAATAACAAACCCCGGACAAAGAAGCATGTTATACCAAACCTAGCATCGGAAACTGTAAAACTCCAAAGTGTTAAGGATGCAATAACAAGAACATGAGTATTGAAACTTACCTTGACTGACAGTGAAAGCGACAATGCAACAGCCCCTCGCAAGCCTGACCATATGAGGATTACAGCCTCTTTCCAATCCAAGCCATAGCCAAAATAGCGTAGAAAGGGAAACATAATTCCAACAACTATGAACCGGGAAACTTGTACATAAACATAGAGGAGAATGAGATAGGCCCACGAATATCCTGAGCACAAGAAACTTAGTCGTAAGAGTTATATTTATCCATCAAGAGTTTTCCACAAATACACAATCTAAACAAATACAAAAAGAAAGAAAGAAAAAAAAAGACTCATCAGGATCATAATATTGTCCTTTCTGATGCTCCGAATGCCCTCATCATCCAAAAAAAATACTATCCTTTCTGTACTACCAAATATATAGTAGATGGAACAAAATAATGGATAACTTTGAGAATTCATGTGACAAACCCCTCTCTTAAAGGCACATCAAATATTCATCGCACCACAATAAGCAGCACCGGAGCACAAAACAAGACGGCACCCAAATTGCAGAACTTAGACAAGATCATAAGATCATGACAACAAAGCAAATCTACTTTCCAAAAACAAACCCATATTTTCTTGTGTTAGTTACCACTTGCGGGTGGGTCGAGGTTGAGTTACCAACTGTTACTTTAAAAGTTGCATTTGGCCAACGTGAGATCAAACTTCCAATTCATGTTCCGTAAAAAATAAAACAATAAAATAAAAACATTTTTGATACTTTAAACCAAGCCCTAAGTTTTTCTTCATATCCTTCAAAAGCTACTCGGAACACTCTCATATTCTTGCCCAATAATGCCCTCTCCAATTTGCTTCTGAACAGAGCTCGCTCTATTTCCTTTGCGTTTGATGTGCTGTAAGTGGTGGGAATGTCTCACAGATGCTAAGTCGCAGGAATACCAGATGAATTCCTTTGGTTGGGATCTTAGAGAGACCTTATTTTAAACCAAGTTTCTTGTAACTCAGCTTCCGTAACTCAAGGTAAGTAGAAATCTTATACACACATCATTCAAAGCACATGCCCCTGCTCTGGCCATGTTTATTGAAGGCTTTGATTAAGCTATTAGCTTCTGTCTTGCACTTGGCCTCCACTAGGACGCGAACTGAGAAAATTTTACAATATCCAGAGTGGCTTTCATGGGCTAAGGAACAAAGTGGTGTTATAGTCTGGGGGCAATGGTATTAGAGAGGAATGATGGGTGACTGAATGGTGCCACAATCAATGGAAATTCCTAAAAAATGAAAGTCACGGCTGATGCATTTGGGTAGCGTTGGGTAGAAGATGCTGGTATATAAATTAAATAATTAGATTCACCTATTCCCGTCACCTTAAATTTTAGGGGCAAACAATTGTTTAATATGGTATAAAAGCAATACTGCTCAATTCAAATCCTGACTCCACTATTTAGCACCCGTTTGATAAGCTCTACTGGTCAATTTGGGCCTTGTTTATTGCTTAACAATTGGGATTCCAGCTACTTTGATCTCAAGAGGGTCAGGAACAACTTTAAAACCACAGGTTGGTAACTCAAATTAAATAAAGGCCACAGGTATCTGAACTTTGAAATTTGCTCCTTTTTATTGTTCATATCTGGGGAAACAAACAAACATAGTCTTTAATTCTTCCGTAAATCATTCTGGACCGTTACAGTGATAGCCACTGTGTCTAAATTCTGACACCAGTTATTCTACACTGTTACAGTAACAGCCACCATTAGGAGGCTTTTACTTCTTATTCGTAAACTCTTACTTTGGTAAGAGATACTCATTTCAAAGGTTTGGTACCTTTCTTAAAGTAAACATCAACAAACTTCCTGTTCTCCAGGAAGTGTGTAGAACTCGAACTGAAGAAAGCAAGTAATATAACATAAACCATAAGAATAAAGAGCCTAACTACTTAAGTAACCTAACAAATGGCGCCAAACAACTACCTCCATCGTCAACAATTGAAGATTACAGAACTAGGCACTTTTAACTACTTGAAAACTGAAATTATGTGTGGGACAAGTTGAAAGAACGTTCTCCAACAAAAGTACCACAAGAAAGCAAAAAATTGTATTTCCAGCAAAACAGACATCACCAGGTCAACCAATTAGAGGAAAAAGAAGGCCCTCCGGAGGAAAACAAAATACAAAACTATCTAATGCCTTTCGTTAGTGAGCTTTTTATAGGTGCCCCCTGTTAGTTTTGACGCTCAAACCTCGCGTTCCACCTCATTCTTATAAGTGCTGGAAAAGCATCTGAGGTAGATCTCGTTGGCAGCATACTCAAATTTACCATAGTCAAAAGCATCAATACAATTTGCCCCTTAGAATTGAACCCTTATTTCACCGCCCAATTCCTTATTTTGTTTCCCCCCCCCCCCCCCCCCCTTCTCCCCGTTTCCCCTTTTTTCTCTTTGGGGGACTGGCTTTCAACTTGTAGCTTAATTTTCATCCTATGTTCCACCAAAAAATTTCCATTTGGTTGCACCCAACACTTTTCACTGTGTGCTTTTCACAATATACGTACAAGTACATTGATAACCCCATATTGTAGCGCCAACTGAGTATAGATGGGGACTTACCACTTTCTCCAGTGTTGTCACCACTGAGAATGCCTTCAGCTATAACAACGCCGCTGCACAAGTAGTAAAAAAGACCTGTTAAAAGCATGCCACACATTAATAGCAAGCAGTATAGTACTTCTCACTTGCAAAGAAAATTCAAAATGAATCTATACTCCAATAGCAAGTTAGAAGAAATGAAGTCCATAGAGTCGGAAAGATAGATTCCTCCATTTCTCTAAAAAGTTAGAATCAACACTAAGCTGAGCCACAAACAGTTGAAACGACATAGGCTGACCGAATCCTAGGGGAATATATCGCTCCTAACAAATAAAATATAATCAAGAAAAAATGGAATAAAAACACGAATTAGGAATTGGACAACCTTATGCAAGTGATGATTTTCATTGCTGAGAACAACAAAGCACAAACATCAAGTTGGATGATTCAGTAATTCAACAATTAACCTCATTCCTTTCAACAAACAAGTTGGATGCTCATGCTCATGTATGCCCTCAAAAGCGAATATATTATGATTTGATCATAATTATAAATATAGTCTTCACATGCATATTTAATGCGCTTTACCAAAAAAAAAAATGCAAGTATCTAAATGTGTCATAATATGTAACCTTAAATGATAAATGCCACATGAAATGATAGCAGTAACATGAGATGTTCCATAAAATGATAGACATGACATGAAATATTGCATAAAATTATAATGTTAAGGCAAGATTGTGTCAGTCAGATATGCCTATTAAGGCAGCTGTGTCCAACCATGGTTACTGCCATAGTTATCCTAAATATTTATGGCAAGACAGCATATATCCAGCGTTATCCTATATATTTATGGCATACCTTCTGTATATGAGCTGAATATATTTGTAAGTAGGGGATATGATTAACCATAATTAGTAGGGCTGTGCATATACAGTGGCGGATGTGGTTTCTGCTCCAACCGATACCAGCACTGGCACTACTATGGGTGGTTACACAAAAAGGGGCACTGCCCCTGGCCCTGCTCGGAGAGGCAACCGGTTCCTGGAAGTTGCAGTTTGGTGGTGGTGGAGGGTGGTTACCGCCACCCTTCCCAAAAAAAATAAAAAAATAAAAAACAACGGAGAGAATCACAACAAAATCAGCACAAAACACCAACAAAATGAGACGTTGACACTGTGGAGCTTGGGAGGGGGGTGAACTGAGAAAAATGGGGGAAGGTAAGGGGCCTCCAAATTTTTAAGGTTTGGGGCCGCTCAAAATGATGATGTTTCTATTTAATGTGAAATGGCGATGTTTAACCTGTAATAAAGTAAAAATAAAATATAAAAAATCAAAACACAGTTTTTGTAGTGAAAACCACTCGCGCAGCAATTTCCACCACTACCGGTGCCCAACCCTAACAATAAGGTAGATTGGGTAGCTGTACATAGCTGAAATTAAGGCCTGTATCATGCTCTACGAATTCTATTTAATGAAAGGGAGCTCTCAAATTGAGACTCATTCAGCACAATTGACACATTGCAGAAAAATCACGTCGATTATTTACGACTCAAAGGCGGGAGAGATGGTTTTTCAATTCATTGTAAGCCCAAAATTGTTATGGGTGATAAAAAAAAGTACTAGAGCCTACACTTGTTAGGCTGCGATATAATTAAACTAATAACTATGTCATCGAGATAGAGACCTTAAGTAAATTTTATGTAAATTGTACATGTACTAAATAACATTCCATTAAGACGCTCCTTAGGACATCACTGTCAATTGAAAAGTTGTTCTATCCCAAATCACTTATTGTCTCAAAGTTGGGTAACGTGTATAATGATATAAGGGCAATGAATGTTCAACAAAGAATCCACTAGTTTCTAGGAGAGGCAATATATTCAGCTAATCTCATTTTTAGGAGTTGGGACTCAAAAGAAAACTGGCCAATGAAATTTTTCTACAAGTATTTCACAGATACAAAACATATATGCATGTATACTAGTTCTAAAAATGTTTATGATTCAACTCAATTATGAATAAAAAATTTCCATATGCTATAGATTTGACCGTGATATTTGTTCAATTTTATTGGTTCATGGTCAGATATAGTGTAATGGAAGGATAATCTGTGATTAACATATATAAAGGGAGTTATTTATAAAATCTGAAAATTTATCAAGAGTTCAGATATAATGTGTTGATTGACAAGTACATGAAAAGTAATTAACACTAAGGAGCTTCAAAATGTAAATCAACTTATGTCCGCATTTTGTCACCACCGCATGTTGCATCCCTAAAATTAAGGTGGTGTTTGCAAATCAAATTTTTGACCACTCCAAAATTTTGGTCACTCCAAAATTTTGGTCAAGAAAATAATAATAAAATAACTATAAAGAATCACTCTTTCCATCAAATCATCTCTTCCCATTACAATGAACATAAAAAATTCATTCAAATCATCTCTCTCTCCACTTTTTCACCAGCTCCTTAAACCAAAACTTTGGTTTGCAAACACCACTTTAGCCAATTCAAATAATTTAGCTACATTATGACTCCACCATGTATTCAGTCTATTAATTGTTGAGTAATTGATTTGAGACCAACTTACCATATGGCTGGTTCCTCATCATCATTATCCCATAGCTGTTATTCCAGCAAGAATAAAGTTAAGACAGCTCATGGCTACTTTACTTATCATTTAGTTCTGGTAAAGCTTCAATTATCATTACTCCATGTATGGCCATGTCCTCTATCCTTCATTTGGCTAACCTTATGTCAAATTTATCGTCAGTTGCACAAAATATTCTTAAGTTTTATTTTCACTACCAGTTTTTTAAAGACCTAGTCATGGGACAGTGGATCATGAGTGGTAGCCTTAAAGATGGTCTCTCCTTTTTTTTTGACAAGTAAGGAAAGCTTTATTAAAAAAACAAAAAGGAAACAATACAAAGAGCTATACTGAAACCTAACCAAGCAAGCTACAAAACTAATGAAATCAAAAAATCAGAAAAAGGATAGCCCAACACAGCATTGGCCCATAAAAAAAAGAGAACTCATCAGCTTGCCCCTTAACCCTTCTAGTGACGTAACTGAGTCTTCGAACATCTACCATTCCTCTCCCTCCAAAGAACCCACCAGATGCACAACAAGATCATCTTCCATACTAACAAAGCAAGAGGGTTGTCGAACTTCCTCTTCCAACAATACAACACATCTACCACCCTCAAAGGCATAACCCAACAAAAATTTGAAATATTAAGCACATGAGACCAAAGATCCCTAGCGACCTCGCAATGAAGAAAGATGTGATCCACAGATTCCCCATTGCACCTACAAGGTAACACCAATCAAGTAAGCAAAGACCCCTCCTTCTAAGATTGTCAATGGTCAAAACTCTCCATGGGCAGCCTCCCACACAAAAAAGGAAACTCTCATTCCTTTGTCATCCAAATCTGACGTCAGGAAGGACCAACAAGCAAGGGTCAGCCAGCATAGACTTAAAGAATGAAGGATCCGGCCAGGGCCGTCATTGCTCTCCTTAAGACCTTAATAAAGTTGGGTGTCCTCCAAATTCCACAATCATTAGGCCGCCCCCTAGACATGAACAGAAATTCGAGCCTCCAATTCCTCCTCCCAAGGAAGAATCTGCCAAGAAAGTACCCATAGCATCCCCACTCTATGGATCCCAACCAGCACATCCTATCGTCACTTAAACCTTAGAATAAAGAAGGTCAAGAAAAAATTCCCAATCATAGCCGCCCTAGACATTCCAAGGATCCATCCCCGAAACGAATCCATACCTCAAGGGTCCCCACACCAATGGTCACTCCAAAGACGAACACTAATACCACATCCCACCACAAACCGGAGATTCTTGCTAAAGAGATTCCAACCATTACTAATATACCTCCAAAGGCTAACCACATGAGATCCATTACTCTGAAGGGTTCTCCAGCTTCCCACCTCACTGTCAAACTTATCCGAAACAACACTCCTCCACAAATTGTCGTTCAAAGGCAAAGCGCCACAACCACTTCCTAGCAAAGCCTTATTGAACATGGTCAGCCGCCTAATACCCAACCCTCCAAACCTTATAGGGCAGCAAACCTTCTCCCACTTAAACAAATGGCACTTATGCTCATTACCATTGCAGCCCCAAAGAAAATCCCTTTGTAACTTCTCCAATTTACAAGCCACAGCTGAAGGGATTGGGAAAGAGAACAAAAAAATAGGTTGGGAGACTAGCAAGAGTAAACTTAATCAAAGTGACTCTCCCGCCTTTCGAAAGATAACTACATTTCCACCCAGCTCCTGTTACCTCATATTTGCAACTAAAACATAACATTCTCTATGTGGCAATTCACGAACCATGCCATATTCTTCTATGAGAAATTCTTAGCATGAAACTTACATTTTCCTCCATTATCTTTGCTGCTTATTGGATGTTATTATAAATCTATCACTTATCCTAAAAGCTTAAGCTGGTAGGAAGAGATAGATTTTATTATTTAAATTATATTCTCTAACACTCCCCCTCATGCATGAGTCGGACTCTCCTTTTATTGGAAGGCCCAACACATACAATATTTAATTGAAATTGGGGTGAAGTGTGGAGTCAGGTCTCAAACTCAGGACCTTAGCTCTGATACCATGTAAATCTACCACTTGTCCCAAAAGCTTAAGCTAATAGAAGAGATATTTTATTATTTGAATTATATTCTCTAACAGTTATGAATCTTAGAGCCAAGCAATTGTGTAAAAGAAAGTTTTCATTGCACAAAATAATTAGATATCTCCATAGTTAGTGGACCTATTACATAAAATAGGGGGCATTCCCTCTTGTACACTTTATATCTTTATATCCAATTTATCAAAGGCAATACAGCTCTACTAACTTAAAACACCGATAGAAAATATCAGATTTCTCTAGGACCCCAAGCTATTTATGAGTCGGATTCTGAAAACTATATTGTTGATGAGGAACATTCATGTGATTCAGATGGATTAAAAACCAATGACATGACTCAGCCAGCACTTGTAAGATGAGGTACTAGCACTTTCAACAACGTTGCTTATATATACATGCAGTGCATGTGCACCCTCTCATTCTCAAACCACGCATAAGTGCACAAAAACATTCTGAACTTTTAAATTCCATCCTGTTGGCATTAGTTTAGTAGGTTTCTTATTATATCTACAACGTGGCTTCCAGAGATGCAATAACTTGAACAAATAAAGTTCCTACCTCAAAATGAAGATCACCGTATTAGCAATGTAAGCAACCATTTCCCTGAAAAGGATGAAGAACATCACATGGTCAAGGTAACAATTATAAAACTTCACAGAAAGTTCACCAAATCACAAATGGACATCAAGAAATAAAAGATGCATTTGTCTTAATGCATCAGATACATGCTCTCAAGGCATTTTTATTTTTTATTTTTTATTTCTCCAGAGCATGAAATTTTCATAATAGTCAAATTTTAAGCAAAGTCCAACTGGGACTCCTTGATCGTTTCCTTTCATTTCATTTCTTTTTGTTTTTTTTTTCTCCGTCCCATATATCTCCTCAACACCATATGTCAGGTGTCTATAATCTCGAAGTACAAACACAACCTTTTTTATACTCCACCTCATATGCCAACTCAAGGTTATATGTTAAGTTTCTGTAATTTAGGGGTAAAAACAAGATTTGTGAACATTCTTGCATACTCCAAAAACTTATGAAAGGCAAGATTTGTGAGCATAGTAGCCCCCTTGGGCATGCTCTTTGTAGAAAAAGACTGTTTCTGTTGCTGATTTGATAATTTCTGTCTCTTGGCTACAATAGCAGTATTGCTCTTCTTTTCTCGTTTTTATCAACTATTTAGATACATACATTTATATACCAATAGGTATCTGCAATTGAAGACACCATTCATCACTTAGACAGTTGAGGACATATATCAGACTTGCAACTCCAGGCAAACATATGACGACCCCAAGGCATACCAAAAATGGTGCAAGCTTTGTTGGCCATCACCCTTGAAAGCAGTCTTTGCAACTGCAGCATAAAACCTGTCAATAAATTGCAATGTCAAGACATAGATTCACCAAGTGGCAATAAACTTCCTGAGGCACCCCAACTTACATTCCCAGAGTCATCACCGTCAAAACACCAGAAACATCCACCCCCTCTTGAGCCTATCAAACAAAAGACACGAATCAGCTTTGCACACACAATAGGTGGAAGTGAATACCTTGAGTTAAGCCTCACTTAGTAACATCTGAAGTTGCTGTTTCAATATTAAAATAATATCTATTTAATGATCCAGACATCACATCATGAGAACAAGAGACTAGGTGGCATTTCGGTGCCAAAATTTTGGAAGTCTCCAAAATTTTGACCTAATAAAATAACTACAAACTAATCTCTCTCTCCCAATCAAATCATCCCTTTCCACTATAATAAATATAAAAAAATATTCAAATCATCTCTCTTCATTTTTTCACCAACTTCCATACTCTAAAATTTTAACACACAAACACCACCGCAAAATTTACCTAGATCGAGTAATTTCTTACATCTCCAAAACCTATAAGATTAAATTACAAATAGCAGTTGAAGTTATGCAAATCGCACCTCTTCATTCCATTATTCAAGTATTGAAAGTCTTAACTTCATAATACAACAAGCAAACACAATGAAACAACTTCGTTTACCAAAAGCATTCCAAAATCAGACCACTATTACAAGAAACCTTGAACGGTTTATGTGATGATGCAAGAGAGACAAGTCAATACCCAAATAATACAAGAACTGAACCACAAAGGAAAGACATAAAAAGTCACAGATTAACAAATTTGTTTATTGTGAAGTGAAAGTAGATAAAATATGAGGACTTGCCTTACAGGATCTTAGCAACTTCGCTGAAGTTCAGGAACAATTACAACAACAGTGACGACTAGTATAGTCAACTTATCACATAGATTAAATCATCCTCCGTATTCTACTCGAAGGAAATGAATATTTAATTGTTCCATTGATGTTAGTTGCACTAATTACTGTTGTGATATATGTTTGTGCAATAATCGGTCCTAATTATATTAAGGGATAAACATAAACAAGTTATCAATAACAAAGAGAACAATGAAGATGTGCATCAACCAAGTTGAATTAAGCTAAATAATTCTAGACTCAAGACTCCAAGCCCTCTATCAAACCTTCTTTATCATTGAATATGTAATTGAAAAACTATGTGAAGGGCTAATTATTATTTGGCAATTTCTGACAAATTTACGAAATCTCACGAAATGTATACCAGATTAACCAGATATACTGAACTTCAAAGAATGTGATATCCAAAGTTTGTTCCCAGGACATAAAAAGAAGTAATTTTAACAGCCCTTCTTTCAAGTGAAATTTTTGAAAACATAACCATTTAAGCGGGTATGACAGTGTTTGAAACAATCAACTCAAAAAATTTAAACTTACTAAGAAATAGGGCACAAATTATATCAAGCACACACCAACAGACAGGTTGGAATAATGAAACTAAGGCAGATTTCTGGAATGCATTGATTACCATGTAAAATATAACAGTTTCAAATCTAACAAAAGCATATAAACTTGCGTAACCCAAGCACGGGAAGGAACATACAGTGAAGTAAGCAATGTAGCTCACAGCAAGTGTCAGGGTTATCTCTATCACCGTGTCATTAAAAATAAACCCAAGCCACAAAACAGATAATATTCCAAAAGCAAGACCAATGCCTACACTGGACAAGGAAAAATGTCATAACCAGGATAATATTGTTAGCCACGCCAAAAAAAAATAAGTGATACATACGCCCCAAGTGCAACTTGTGTCAGAAATTTGATTATCGCAGCCCAACTATAGCTTTTTCCAAGAACCATTTGAAAGAACAACTGATAAACCACAATCGCAGTCCTGGACACAGAAACAAGCAAATTCAAAGGCCAAGTACGTAAAAGAGGTAGTAAATCAAATCAATTTTCCGTATTCAAATGAGACAAATAATACTAAATTAACCTTTATAATGACCATATTACAAACATCACAACCCAATAACACAGTAGCCACGTCTGCATGGCATCTCAAAAGGACTGGTCATTATTAAGATCGCCACACACACTTAGATCATCCTAAATCCACCTAACATACACCCAAAGCAGGAGTACAGCCCAACAATACCCTCACATTCAAGACCACTGGCACCTCAAATTCTGATTCTTAGCATGACTCAATACCTAAGAAATATCAAAAAATAGAAGTATCCAGATGAACATGGTTTGACTTTTTGAGACAGGACATTCATTTGGGACATTCAAAAAGAAAGGTAAGAGAACATGGTATAAAGCATATATGCACATATTGAAATGGGCAAGTGACCAACTCAATTTTAGATGCCGAACCATTTTTAATGGCAATGTTAGCTACAACAAAGAAGTGGTAGATAGTTGAATGTAAGTACCCATCGTTCATCAAAGATTCTCCTTCAATTATGGTACTCAGTTTTTTACTTGCACCAAGCTCTTTTAACAAAGCAACAACAGCCACAGGATCCGTAGCACTCAGAAGTCCACCAAGCAACAATGATGTTTTCCAACTCCAGTTGTATGGGAAAGTGAACTGCAGGATATCATGGATGCGATTCAGTGACGTGAACATAGTAGTCATAAAAGCCAGATGAGCATACCTTCAGAAGAGATCCAAGACAGAAGGTCGAAATCAGAACACCCGGACCAGCTAGCAAAATCATTTGTGCTATACACCTCTGCACAAACAAAGAAAAGGAAAAACAGCTGGCTCGATTAGATTGTGACAAAGTTCACAATCATCATTCGATAACTTGCATGAAGCAACAATTGCATCAAAAGAGTAGGTATATAGACATGAATAATCATACATATCGATAGGTGTTCTAAAATTCGAAGAGCTCTATTCTGTTCAGCTGTAGTAAAATTTCAGAGGATGATTGTTTCAACAAGTTCTGATGGTATCATTCAGTTGATTATCATCTCTAAGTGCCTTGTCCATTGACGACACAATATTAATGGTCACTATCTGTCTAAACTCTAAAAGTTTCTTTTCTTGTATGTACGGCAGTTGGGAACAGTTCTCCAACAGAAAACCATTTTACAAGCAAACATTGGTTATCCCAAAGATGCTGCAATCACGTCAGGATTAGTTCGCGTAGCAAAGCTGACCATCAAAGAATAAATTGATCAGGATAAAACGGGCCATCTAACACTGGATTTGTGTGCAAAGAGCCACGGAGTTGACTGTCAGAAATGCTGAGGATTCAACAACAAGTGTTGAAGAATGTTCTCGCCACCATTTCTTACATGTGTACGGTACCTTGTTTAGCCAGACCATAGGTCTGGGCTTCTTCAGCTCCCTGCCTTACATACCAATGTGATGTTCATCTCCCAGATTCTATTTTTCTTTTCTTTTCCTTTCTTTCTACTAGAATAACTTCTTGTTTTAATGCTTTCTACTACAAGTCAAAGCAAAGACAACCAGTAATTTAGTACTTCCACAACCTAAAACCTGACAACTGTAACAACCTGAAGCTCTATTTTTGCGTGTACCTAAATGCAGAAAAACAATTAGAGTAATACCGGATACTTCAGCAATTATTTTTCCTTGGAATCTCAGAAGCATAACGACAGAGGCGCATTGAAATTTACCAACATCAATAGAACAAAATGGCTTTTTGCCTTTCCAACCATAAAAGCCATAAAGGTTAAGAAATTGTGGTCAACAATTAAGTGAATGAACAGGAATCGATGAAAAACGAAAGCCCAGAACCCATTCCCCGGTCTCATTGCTAAAAGCCCCCCCACACCCCTCTCTTTCTCCCCAACTAGATTGACTTGAATTACATAAGCCATAACCATGTACAATAGACAGGATGAAGCTCTCAATCATATATCTTATTCACTCAACAAGTTTCAAATCTTACACACTGATTCATAATTTGTTCACATGTCCAGTTGTGGTGATTCCATCATCTCTCTTGAGCAAAGAGATCAGATAATTTTCAGAGTGATGTCATAGAAAATTGTGTGGGGAGGAAGTAGGGTTGTTGAATATTTGGCCACCCCGATAGACCAGCCCAAAACCAACCGACCCCAATGAAAGTCAACTGGTTGCCAAATGGTCCAGCAGGGTACTCAGCCTACGTTTTGATGGTTGTGTTTAGGGGATTGGTTTACAGACATCAACCTGACCCAACCTAAGGTAATAGTTCTGAGAAAAATATAGCACAATCTGTTTTTAATTAAATTAAAAACTGAAAAGCCCCACTATCTTCATCTCTCTGTCACGTTGTCAACCACCTTCTGGTGGTATTTGCCACTACTTGAAGACATCCCTAGTCCCTCTCTTTCTTTCGCTTCCACTCAAAAGTCAAGACGATCTCCAACTTTCATCTCTCATCCTCTCTCTTTGTGCAGTTGAACGCACAAGATGATCTCCTTCTTCTCTGTTCCCTCCAACAACTGACCAAGGGATTGCGGATTGGAGGTCCGCTGGAAGGACCTGAATCTCAGTTCCATTCGGCTGGCTACAAAGAACACCAACCAATCTCGGTTCAGTGGTCAAAGTTACTCCCACCTCAAAATCAGAGGGTCCATCCCCCGGGGGTGAGGGGGTTGAAAAGGAGGGCTTTGGTCAATGGAACAGTGTGATGGAGAGAGAATTTGAAAGTCTATTAATCAGATGTGACAAAAGAACAATTCAAATAGCCAAAACTGAAATGACGACCATCCAGAGGTACAGATATGAAACCTTTATTTGGTGCACTTCCATTGAAAATGAACTCTCAAAAAGAAGTGCAGGAAGAAAAACAGCTAATAGAAGGTCAGGATCAATATTTGCCCCTGCACATTAACAACATCAAGCCTTTTTAGTTCTTATTATTTGAACAACAAGAGAAAAACACCTCATGTCAGAAACTGTTATTAGGAGACCAAGCCAAGTTAGATGGTGTAGTTCTCTGTTAAATATTCTGAACTTACAAAGTCGAATGCCATCCCCAATCTTCCCAAATCGATGATTCGTACCGTACTCTGTACAACAACCCAGCGTTGATCAAATCAAGATACTTTTAATTGCCAACTAACAATAACTAAGGAATAGACAAAAGGACCACAGTTTTACAAATGACACGAAAATAAGCATAAAGCATGGCCTTCTCCAAATGTCTAAAACCTCATGGTGTCAGAATAGTACTCTGCTCTCAACCCGTGACTTAAAGCCGCCAAACCATCTATCAACAAAGTAGAAGAGCTAAAATGGAATGCGGTCTGTAAGCCATTAGAGGCAAGCTAGGCACAAGAAAACTAGAAGGCCAAGATTAACTCTTATGAGGTTGTGTGAGCCTCTTTTAAAACTCTAGTGTGCATTAGGTCTCTCCTCATTCTAATAACACGCACCTTCATCTCTAACTAAATGGCAGCCCACACGTTACATTATCCTCTGATTGTTCTGCTAACCATCTCTAGGAGTCATATTTATAGTTTAGCAAAGTCAGAAGAACCCCTTAAGTTCAAGTTTAAAAAAAAAATGTAAAAACTTCCCACTTTAAGAAATTTCTGACAATTCAGACCAAGAAACAACTTCGCATATTCCAACCCTAATATCTAAAAGCAAATAATACTCGTAACTTGATATTAATACATCCAAGCGTTGGGTGGGTTTTAAGACCTCAGAAACGGAATCTTTTATTCCTAGCATTTAAAAGTAGAAATCTTCTGAGCCGCAACAACTTACAAGAAATTAATTCCCATGCATCTTTTTTTCATCTTCACTTTCAGATAAATACAACTTATTTCTCATTTCGAAAGAAACCTACAAGGAAGGCCCCTCATTTAAGTTGTGGATAATACCTAGCCTCAATTATTTAGGTATAAAAACAAAATAAAAACAAAAATAGAATAAATGAGTATCTACTTTTTTGCCGCCTAAATTTTGATAATGTTAACCTACCGAGCCCTCCATTTTCAGAGACTTTACCAGGAAAATTAAACCATTAAATCAAAAGCTGAAAAATATTCATATACGAGCAATCAATTTCGCATCATCTCCACAGGAGAAGAGACATGACGAACGTGATTCTAAATTTCTTCATGCTCTCTCTGTTCGTACGTTTAAACAGAGAAATCGAGAACCTAACACTTTCCAGTTCACTAAAAACAAAAGGAAAACCAGAGTAACGGAAGTAATGAAACTCTTTGTTCGATAAGATGCTCAATTTCTGAGGAAACAAACAGCGTATCGATTACGAAACCTTACAGATACGTAAATGAATCGATGGACAAAGCAGAGGTAAAAGACTTACTAAAAAACTAACAACATTATTAAAAAATTTGAAAAAGAGACAAGACTTGAGAGGAACTGAACATATATTGAATACCGATGGATCCGAGGGCAATGCCGCAGACAAGAAGAGCGACGGTGTAAGGGACTCTGGTACCACGCAGGAGGTGCCTGGAAGCTATTCCGAGCACCAAACACAGCCCCACGAAAATCACAGCGTCTGTCGGATTCGAATCAGAAGAGGAAGCTTCCTCTTCCAAGATTCTGTAAGGAAACACCGCTTCTGTCACGCCCGCCATCCAATTCCACCATCAACAACTCAGAGAACTCTTGCCCGAAGCAGTAGTAAACTAGAGTTGTCGTCGATCTCACCGCTAAGAATCTAAGATGGCCCTCAAATACTATAAATTATAAACGAGGAGAAGGTGCGGGCGCGACGGAGACTCGTACGAGAGCAAACAATTTTATATCAATATCTTTTAATTATATTGGCTTTGGCTGCGTGTGGAGGTTTACGTTGGCTGGCAAGCTGGAAGCGACAACCTCAAAATAGTTGGCTCAGCTCCCGTCCCCCCTCCCCTGGCTCCCCACGCTCTAATTAAACCACCAGCCTTACGTGAAGATAATAATGACAGGTGAGTGTGATTCCTCTTTGACTTTTAACTGGTCCCTGTTGACCAAACCACAGAGCATGCTTCTTAACATTTGTGTAAAATAGCATCAAACAGAGTTTAGCTGGAACGTACCATGTTTGGTGACATGTTTTAATTTTTTTTTTGGTTTCAAAATCAATTTCTAATCCAAACATATTTCTTTTCTTTTAAAATAATTTTCGAACTCTAATAAAATCTTCTTTCTAATAATTAAAAATATAATTCCTTGACCAAAATAAAAAAAACCATAAACGATTCTTCTCACCAAATTTTTCTCCTAAACACACGAATTATACCTTGTCTATCCGAATATATTTTAAAGATTCTCTCTTTTAAATATCTTTTTTACTGTTTCACTACTTCAAAAATACCTACAGCTTTTCTTAATCATTACACAAAAAAAAAAAAAAAAAAACATACTCTCAATGTCTACGTCCCACCACTTCTTTGTTTTTTTTTTTTGTTCGTCTATAATTTTAGTGTCTGAACTGTTGTCAAAATTTTACCATGCAATTTGCTCTCTCTTGGAGTAGGATTTTAATAAGAAAATGTAAGAATATTTGGTACATTGATTATCAATCTAAGAGATTGATGGCTCTAAATCAAGGCGTCTTGATTGAATCCTTTGATTAAGCCACAAATCAGGGACCTTAATTTGTAAAAATTTGTGTCCTCCATTCTTGTACATATACCCCTTCTCTAACCTCTTGTAAACATACACTAAGAATATTTTTGAATAAAAGAAATCATGTGACCCTCTCATGCTTTCTCGATGGTGGACGTAGGTCGTGAAACTAAACCACTTTAAACCGTTTGTCCTCGCTTCTCTTTCTCTCGCATTCGTGTAATCCCACTTCTATTTATTTTAACAAAAACTATAGAGGATTCAACTCCCTCCCAAGTAAAGTTGAATCATCTGTTGTTTTATTTTGTTGGTGTAATCTTCTTAAAAAGTAGTGAAAATTTTGAAATATATTTGAGATATGAAAAATGTTGAAAATTTATGGGTGAAAAGATAAAAAGATCTTGATTAAATTTTTTTATATTTATTATGATGAAAAGAGGTGATGTGATGGAGGAGAAAGATGATGTTTAAGTTTTTTATCATTATTTTTTAAAGTTTTGAAATTAAATTAAAAAATAAATAAAATTATTGTGAACCCCTGATTAGTGTGTAAACCGAAAAAGTTAAAAAAATTTGTGACAAAAGTCACGCTCGCATCACAAAAATTCTTAAAAGCTAAAAAATTCCTACAAAATGTAAACCTAAATTTTATAAAGAAACCACGTTCAGGGAATGTAGACTGTGAAGCAATTGGGCCAGTGAGCTGTTGTAGCTCAGTTGGCACCTCTCCCTCTAGGGAGGGTTACGTCCAGGGGTCGAATCCCCTTGCCCGCAGGCTTTTTTTTTGGGGGGGGGGGGGGGAGGTGGTTAAAAGATGTTTGTTGTCTTATTAATTAGCTGATCATGTTTAGTCTGACAGGAACAATTAAAGATGACCGCCCATTAACACTTGAGCACGTGCCTAGTCATTTTTGAAGAAGGATTCTCAGAAACAATGTCCTGGATTCATGTGATATGCTCGAAAGCTTATAAGTAATAATGCCTCCTCCTTTCTACACAGGTCGGTGCAATTATAATCAGGGTAGGTGCTTGAATATAATAAAAAAAATGTGTATTGTAACAGGTAAATAAGTGATAAAAATAAAAATAAAATTTGTAGTGTGTTTGATAAAAATAAAATTTTGTTAAAATTTTACTATATAAATACTATGTAAAAAATAATAAAAATTTTACAGTTGACTCAGAAAAATTTTTACTTTAACATCATTTTCAGGTACTTGTCAAATACTTAAAACAAGTCAAATAAAATATAAAATTTATTTTACAATCAAACAAACGGACCCTCTTCCTATTAAAATTTCTCTTTAATTGGAAAAAAAAAAAAAGTTGTGTTGCATGCTGAGCTTATATGTGTGCCATCTTTAATTACCAAGATTAAGTTGGATGATCTTCCCATTAATAGAATATATAAATAGTAGGTAGCGGAAATACTGTGGTGATTCCACGTCATAGATCAGGTGGTAGTAAGAAAGCTTTAATAAGATTTGCTTTAGTTGACTTCCGCACTAAAAATGTTACATCAATGACGAGTTCAAAATTTGCTCAATCTTCCATCTTTTATTCTTTGTTATAAACTAATGGGATTGCGCATCTCTGGGCCCGGGATGACGGTCTGATATTGACAATTGGGATATGCCACAAAGTGCTGTTCGAGTAACTCTGACCCTTACTGACGAGGAAAAAAATAAAGCAAACAAAAGTTGCTGATCGTCTCTTGAACCCCTAAATAATCAAAGTAAAGTGCCTAATTAGTGACGTCCTTAGCCAAGTGTATAAAAATATATTTTGAAGGGGAAAACATTGAAAGATTTTTTGGGGTGTTCCGGCGTTTGGGTCTTGACCAAAATAACATTTATTTACTGAAGGGACAATCACACAACACAAAACAATTAAGAAATTATTTTTCTTTTCTACGATCGTTTTGCCATGCATGTGCTACAAGTATTATCGGAGTACGTGGTGCCCAACAAAATGGAGGAGCAAAGATTATATATGTTGACTCCACCGATTAATGAACAAGTATATATATATATAATCGCGTTAATTTTAGTTACAAAACCAAAAAAGATAATGTATAATAATTAGGAAAGGGACTAATCATTAAATTCTCAAAGCTTTCGTTCTTGTATTTAACAATTTTATATAATTACGTAAATTATATGAAACATAATTACAATATATTTTTAAGAAAACATTATTAATTATTACAACGACAGTGGAACATTTAAAAAGGAAAAAGTTTTCCGAAAATATATATTTTAATGAAGAAAGTTTTTACGTAAAAAAGACTGTAGCCGCTCGTATATTAATTGAATCATATCAGTAGAATGAGGACGTTTCGATAGCCCCAGTGAACTATTTCTCACTATCGGGACTCTCACCATAAGCCACTAAGATTACACGTGTTCACTCCAGTTGATAGTAATTTTTTTTTTTTTTTTTTTTCAGAATAGTAGGAAGGTATAAGGAAGAGTACGATCAGGTTTGAAGTGATTGGGCTGTTATGGTATAGGATGATTTTCGTTTTCTTTATTTTTTAGAATTTTTTTAAATTTTAGAATTTTAAAATTAAATATATTTTTAACATCGTTTAAAAATAATTACAGCACGCATATTAATAAAGTTAATATTACTTAAAAATTCTTAAAAAATATTCTTACTAAACATACTAACCAAATATACTCTAAGTTGTGATTTTTATGGTGTAGACTTGCTTCGCAATTTTTGCAACTCTTAGTTACTACTTGATTTGATTAATGTTTTTTTTTACGAAACCAACTTAGATTATATATGGAAAGACCAAAAGAAATACAGGACAAGACAGAGGAAAGAAAAAGCGAAAAGACCACAGACTGGAAAAACATAACAAAGCTAAGTTAGATAAAGTTGCATTTCTATTTTCTATTAGTTGGTTGAATTCGGATTTATAATATTTATATGATGAGGCTATAATTTATTTTTATTTTTAAATAGCATCAAACTATAGAGTTTAGGTGGAACAGACTCTGTTTGGTTACATGTTTTAATTTTTTTTTTGTTTCAAAATCAATTTCTAATCCCAACATATTTTTTTCTTCTAAAATAATTTTCGAACGCTAATAAAATTGTCTTTTTAATCATTAAAAACATATTTATTTGAAAAAAAAAACCATAAACAATTCTTCTCACCAAATTTTTTTCCTAAACACACGAATTTTACTTTGTCTATCCGAATATATGTTAAAGATTCTCTCTTTTAAATATCTTTTTTACTGGTCTCACTGCCGCAAAAAATACATAGTACTTTTCTTAATCATTACAAAAAAAAAACATATTTTCAATGTATATGGATTGGTCCCAACACTTTCTCGTGTCATTTTTTTAAAAAAATATTCTATGTCCATAATTTTAGTGTTTGAACTATTGTCGAAATTTCACTATGCAATTTGCTCTCTTGGAAACTGTAAGAATATTTGCTATGGCCTATATTGATGGCTCTATGTCTAAGAGTCTTGATCGGGTCCTTTGATTAAGTCACAAATTAGGGGCTTTAATTTGTAAAAATATATGTCCTCCATTCTCGTAAAAATACGACTTATTTAACCTCTTGTAAACATACACTAAGAATCATATTGAATAAGAGAAATCATGTAACCCTCATGTGCTTTCTCGATGGTAGACATAGGTCGTTAGACCGAACCACCTTAAGCCGTTTTGTCTTCACTTCTCTCTCTCTCTCTCTCTCTCTCTCTCTCTCTCTCTCTCTCTCTCTCTCTCTTCTCTCTCTCTCTCTCTCTCTCTCTCTCTCTCAATCTTGCTTTCATTTCTTTCAACAAAACTATAGAGGATTCAAGTCCCTCCTAAGTAAAGTTGAATCATTTGTTGTTATGATCTTCATAAAAAGTAGTGAAATTTTTGAAATATGTTTGAGACATGATAAATTTTGAAATTTTATTAAAGTTGGTGAAAAGAGATAGATGATTAGAGTAAATATTTTATGTTTTTTTCATGGAAAAAGATGAGAGAGATGATTTTGAAGTTTGTTATCATTATTTTTTAAAATTTTGAAATTAAATTAAAAAATAAATAAAATTGTTGTGAACCCCTCATTTAGCGTGAAAATGGAAAATTTTTTTAAAATTATGACAAAATTCATGCTTGCATCAAAAAAATTCTTAAAAGCTAAAAAATTCCTACAAAATTTAGGTTTACAAACATACCCTTAAAATTTATAAAGAAACCATGCACCTTAAGGGAAAGTAGGCCGCAGTGGAGCAGCGGGGTCCTGATTGATGTTTGTTGTCTTATTAATTAGCTCCTTCTGCATGTTTAGTCTGACAGGAACAACTAATGATGCTCAGCTATTAACACTTGACCACATGACTAGTCATTTTTGAAGGGATTCTCAGAAACAATGACCAACGCGATATGGTTCTAAGCTTATAAATAATATATTAATCCCTCCTCCTTCCTGCATATTTAGTATGATACTGATTGAATCTCTGGCGCCGTACCAAATTCTTTATAAGATCTATATGTTTCTACAACTTAAGCCATTAAGATACCGAAATTAGAGTTAAAGATCTTATCACTCATATATTATGTCCCCCTAGTCTACTTGAATGAGAAAGTACTTTGGAATATCTTTCTCTTAATGTACAGAACAATATACTTTGCACCACTTCCAACCTCTTATTTTGTATTACGTTATGTTGAGTAACTATTGATTTCAGACATATTGTACTTGTCAAATATTTTGAAACTCGAAACATAAAAGGTAGAATAAAATTTTTGGAACTTGAAGATTGATTTTTGTCCATAGATATAAGACTTATTATGATGTTCCCAAAAAAAAATTTGGTTTATGAAAAAATATAAATACAACGTCGTCCATGTAGTTTGCGCAAAAGTCAAATAAGCCCTTAAACTTTAAAAGCATTCACATTTGAAGGGTCCAGAAAGACTAAAGTCTTGATGGATTTTAAACATTAGGGACTAATTTGATGGGTTTTAAAGTTTAAGAACTAATTTGATTTTCGCGCAAACCACAAGGACTAATGTTGTATTTATCCCTTACGAAAAATTTGAGTTTAGTTTAGTTTTCTAGAAAATAATATAACTTTCAGGTCCATTTGTTTGCTTGTAAAACAAATTTCGTAATTTGTTTTACTTGTTTTACTGTATTTGGTAAGCACTTGAAAATTATATTAAAGTAAAAAGTTTTTAAGTCAACTGTAAAAGTTCTGTTATTTCAAGAAAACAAATAAAGCTCAAATTTTCATAAACCAATTTTTTTTTTTGGGTGAACACTATAATACGTTTCATATCTACGGCCAAATTTCAGTAAGCCTCCCTCAAGTTCCCAAATATTTTATTCCATCTCATATGTTTAAAAAGCAATCAATTATTGCATTTTTTTATGTGGCCGTTAAACTATATACAAAATGACCGAAATGCCCCTCCAACACAAAATTATTAAAATTTATATTAAAAATAAAAATTATATATAAATAAAAAGTAATATTTTTTAAAATAAAAATTGAATTTGAAGGTTGCATTATATTTTTATATTCTTCTCTTTCCAGGCTACGTGGATACTTCTCCTTTACTTGGTTAACGGCAATTGAAATGCAGGAACCAATTTTTATGACAAAGTGTACCTCAGGGGACCACACGTTGAATCAGTACTTTAAGGACTAAAATATTAGAATTTTGAGAAAAATTTCATGTCACGGGACAGCCTATGATTGATGTTGAGATGACATCTAAAATCCACGTAAGCACAATTCTTTCTGTTGGCTAACCACAATAAGAGGAGAAATCGATTTGTCTAAAAAACTTATTTTAAGAACCCGACGGGTAGAAATCAATATCTGAGGGACTAAAATGTCAAAAGTATAAATTACAGAGACCTATACGACAAATAAGCCTTTTTATGTAAATACGTAAATCATTAAACGTGTCAAACATCAAAAAATATTTTAAAAGAATAACCAAATATTGAAAAGGAAATTTTTTTTTTGAAAACATTTCAATGAAAAGTTTTTTTACGTAAAACAATAGTTTTATAGGCAAACAAACGGACTCTTACTGTTACAATTGACTTCAAAATTTTTTAATTTGACTTTACTTTCAGCTGAGATACTTGAAAACAAGTATAACAAAATACAAAATTCGTTTTACAAGCAAACAAACGGGCGCTATCTTGTAAAAATTTCCTTTCAATTGGAAAGAAAAAAAGTTGTGTTGCTGAGGTTATATGTGTACCATCTTTAATTAGCAAGATTAACTCGGATGATGTTCCCATTAATAGCAATATAAAATAGTAGTTAGTGGAAATACTGTGTTGATTCCACGTCATAGAGGTTGTAGTAAGAAAGCTCTAACAAGATTTACTTTCGTTGACCTCCCGCACTAAAGATATTCCATCAATGACGAGTTCAAAATTTGCTCAATCTTCCTTCTTGTATTATTTGTTATAAACTAATGGTTTGCGTATCTGTGGTATGACATTTGGAATACGCCACAAAGTGGTGCTCAAGCCCTTTACATATCAGGAAAAGGTAAACAAAAAACAAAAAATAAAAATTACTGATAGTGGACTAAAATTTTGGGCATTTTAAAATTTTAATCATAATAAATAATTATACAAAATTATCTTTTTCTTTTTTTTTACCAATTTTTATATAAATAAATATAAAAATTTATTTAATTAAAGTGTTTTCCTTTTGGCATGTGTATGAAAAGTCTATGGAGAAGGCTCGCGAGAGGTTAAAACTTCTCCTCAAATTAGGACAAGTGTTGAAAAAAAACAAAAAAGCATTAGGACAAGTTGACCAATAGGAAAGGGACCAAAGGGTCGTCGGTTAAATGGTTGGTTCGTAGGAATGGACGGCCATTTACGACTCTTCCGCTAAAGTTACGTATGTCGTTTTATTTAGAATTTTTGGATGGACAGGATGGAGCAATGGAAAGAAGATGGCGACGGCGCCACTACTATTTTTGCTTGGCCCGTGAAACTTTTAACGAAAATTAGTCAAACGCTATAGGAGAAAAGGCTCGAGCATATTTTCTGATGGACTGTAATCCTCCACGTTATACATATTTTTTTACCTGTGGCATATAATGACGAAGCAAGAATAATTCTAAAGTATTATTATAGTGCACACCAACCACACGACCTATAAAATAATAATAAAAAGTACACCAACAGAATATGCTATGTGAGACTGTGGCCCTGTTTGGATCACATAGTGAGAGAGGTGGTATTTTGATAGAGTAAGTTTTAAGCAGTAACAGTATTAGGAATGAATTTGAAGTAGGTAAATTCTTAAGGGAAAATGGTAAAATTTTTTTTTATAACGTAACGTAAAAAAGTATCTTAAGAGTTAAAATATCAAATTAAGAACTAAAAATATATTATATTAAAATACAAATACCGTACAATTTGTTGAAATATGACAATTGGATCTTATGGATCTGTATGTTTTGAAAACGTTGCATAATGGCCCAAATTGGCTAATGTAAAATATTTGATTTATTATTATTATTTTTTAAAAATAATATGCTCCTTTTAAACCAGGCTGGCCCCCCCTTAAAGCCAAGCCCCAAACCCCTTCGCCTATGTCCTTTGTTATGATGCTGTGAATTTTGTCAATTCAATGTTATGATGCTGTGAATTTTGGTTGGTATTTCTATTGAATTTTGTGTTCGTGATACTACATGGTTGGGTGGTGAAATTATTACTGTCCATTATATTGAATTGTGAAATTGTGACTAGGTTTTGAAATTATATTAAAATTGTGATTAGGATTAAGTTGTAAAATTATGATTAGGACCTTAGGTTGTGACTTGTGAAATTATATTGATGAATTTTGTTTAGATAATGGATAAATTTTTGATAAAAAAAATCAGCAGGATTGTCTAATACTCCTAACGTGGTATATGTATTTCAATATAATATATTTTAAATATTTTTAGTCCTTAATTTTTAATATTTTAACTATTTTTAACACCTATCGGTAATTAAAGCTTCGAGCAATCAAAATGTATCAATGTGCAGTGTATCGTTTCTATAAATTGAGGGCACAAAATTGAACTGTTGGCCCCCTCATTCCGCCTCTGATTCTAACTGTTCTTTTTTATTTTTAGCTCAACTATCGTGTCGCATGTGATTGGACTGTCTTTTATTTGAACTTTTCTTTGGGACAGGGGATGAAGCCAGAAATTGAAGTTAAGGGGTCAAATGTATGAAAATATATTTTGAAGGGGAAAAACATTGGAAGATTTTTTGGGGTGCTCCGGCCCGGTCGTTCCTGTTTGGGGCCTTAACCAAATGAACAAGGGTGGAATGCAGCAAAATCTGAATTTATTTTCTGAAGGGCCAATCACACAACACAAACAATTAACAAATTGTTGTTGTTTTTTTTTTCCTTTTCTACTCGTAATTTTCCTTGTGCTACAAGTATTATTAATTTATGCGTTAGTGGCCAAAATCTCACTGTAGTTTGAGCTGTCATAATAGTTTGTTTCTTTGGATATTTATGCGTTAGGGCCGAGTCAAGTACTTTAAAGCCTAACCATTCAGTACTGAGTCACGTGATCAAGTATCAAGTGAAGAACTCTCGTAGATCACATTATAAAAAGCATGCACATTGTAATCATCGGAGAAAGCGCTGGAGAGAGCTTCGGAGCGTACGTCGTGCCCAACAAAATGGAGGAGCAAAGAGTATATATGTTGACTCCACCGATTAGCGAACAAGTTCATATATAATCGCGTTAATTTTAGTTACAAAACCAAAAAAGATCATATATAATAATTAAGAAGGGACTAATCATTAAATTCTCAAAGCTTTCGTTCTTGTGTTTAACAATTTTATATAATTTGTAAATTACGTCAAACATAACTACAATATATTTTTTAAGAAGGAAAAAGTTTTCCTGAAAATATATGGCTATGTTTGATAACTCAAAACATATTCATAGTTTGATATTTTCAATATTTGAATACTGTGTTCCAAGCCCAAACAATTTGATCTCGCCCCTACAGAGTCAAAATAATTTCTCCCGACCCTTTGGGCAACTTGTTTTCAATACTCGGAGTTGTGTGCTAGACCACACTGTTTCAACCCAACCATTCAACCCAACTGCGCTCTTTGTTAAATGAAATTGCCACGTCATATGTCCCCCTAAATCCCTACTTCACGATTTTGCTCATAGACCCTTCGCCCTCAAACATTTTTCCCTGCGCTAAACCGCACGAAGTTCCCCTTTGTCTAATCCAGCTTGGCAAATTTTCCCCTGCGCTAAACCGCACGAAGTTCCCCTTTCTCTGATCTAGCTCGGCAAATTTTCCCCTGCGCTAAACCGCACGAAGTTCCCATTCTTTTCTCTGATCCAGCTCAGCAAATTTTCCCCTGCGCTAAACCGCACGAAGTTCCCATTCCTTTCTCTGATCCAGCTCGACAAATTTTCGTTGGTATTTTATTCGAATCAGTATCCCCAACTATCGTGCATAGATTTAAGGTAACCCATTTAACTATATTGCTCTTCTCGGTTTTTTTTCCAGTTTTCTGTCCTTGGTAGAGGGTGGTTGGGGGGGGGGGATCTGGTCTTTTAGGGCTCGAGTGCTTGTAGGTGTTGGTGATTGTTAGCCTTTTCCTCTGGGTATTGTACCTGAGAACAATTGATGTCTAATTTTCTTGTGCGTGTTGTATACATCCTCATTTTTTGCCGTCGTGAGTAAATCAACTTGAACTCTTCTTGCAAACTTTCATTCAAGCTGCGTGAATTTATGGTTGACTAAGTCGGGGACATTCTACTTAGTGTGCAAGCATGACTTTAGATCCAAATTGCATTTTCTGAAGTAAGGTAAGTCTTGACTTAATATTTAATGGAACAAGGTTGATTCACTTTACTGAATATTTCAGGCGGTACGTTTACTTGTTGATTGCGGTTGATTTGCTCGCCATTTAAATCTCTACTCTTGCTCTAGCCTAGGAGTGGGAGCTCAGCTCGAGCATCCCTGTCCATGAACCCAAGTCTTTGAAATGCTTCTTCCATTCCCACCATTGGTCTTCGATTGCTTGTTCAATCACTCTGCCTGTAACGAATCTTTCAATGCTTAATTAGCGAAGTGAATCAATTGAAGTAGAATTTAGAAACGGGACAATAGAGTTAGAGGCCCATTGTGATTACTATCTCAAAAGAGTAAGAGCCATAGTTGAAGGCCCTACTTCTCTTCCCTTGCGTGCTAATCATTCTCCCTTGACTCATGCTCCAACTTTAGACCTTGCAAGGGAAATTCCTGTCAACTTTTTTCTGTTCTTTTCTGTTTTTGTTTTGTTATGGTTTTGTTTTCATATGCACTTTTGGCATACATATCTTGCTGATTATTTGGCATTTTTCTCTATCATTACTTCATTGCTGAGTATTAGCTCAGATGTACATCTTTGCTGATATAAGATACTTCCAGGGAATCTCGGTGGCTCCTCTTTGGGTTTTTTGAAACGGCCAGTATGTTGGAGTTCTCAGTGCATTGGACTTCATTCTAATATTGAGAGAGGTATGTCCAGAATAGAATTCTACATTTTATTCTTGTGATTTCTATGACATTATTGCACGATTTTGGCAGATTTTTTTGATTTGTTTGATTTTGTTGCATGTTTTTGTTTGATCTCGTGCTGTGCTTTAATCTCATGCTTATTTTAGTCTCCAGTCTAAGGGGATGAGTCTTATACCTCTTAGCTCTTCTTGCGATTTTGTCAGTTCACTGACTAGGTGGGCTTTCCTCAGTTCTAAGGTGACTGTTATGGGGTACGATGAGGTAATAGGTTAAAATAGGCCTGCACAGCCCCTTCCTCCCTGGGGGGCAAAAAAAAAAAGACAGAAAGAGAGAATTCATGACACATTTGAATACTTAAGAACTTGGAAATACAGAAGAACTTATCATAGGATAAGCTCTTGATGATTCCTCATTTAGAAGATTTAAAGGAGCCCCCATGAAAACCTTTTATATTGTAATCTACAGTTTGAGCCACACTTCTAGACTACCCAAGTGACAAATTTCTATAATCTCAGCGAGCTTTTGTTAGACTTTTGTACTCGTTCAGGAAAAAGGAAACCCGATCAGATCACAATCTTCAGGTATGTGCTCCTTCTATTTAGTTTTACCCTTACTCAACATTACATGGAATGTTAGAATGAAACTGGTTGCTAATGGTATATATCTCTGTGTTTACAGATGGTGAAACGAACAAATTTGCACAACATCCGATCCAAGTC